>OW203734.1:15590679-15600679 GCA_934045075.1 Yponomeuta sedellus
GGCAAAAAAAACAGGAAGAAAACTTATTAAATTGATTGTTTTTATCGTTTAAATGGTTACTCTGAAAATATAAAAAATATTCGTGTTTTTATTAATAATGACCATTTATTACTTTGTATCATTATGAACATGCTGTTCACGCATAGCCGAAAGTGGTCAATGTCCTTTTTGCATTTCTTAACTGTACTCGAATTATTATTTCCTTATGCAAAACTTAATAAATCCCCTTGCAAGCTTGTCCTTGAAAAGCGCGACCCTTGTGCACAAACGTCGACTACATCATAAGAGGTTGTTCGATTTTGGCATTTATGTCAAGTGCAGTAAGAGCAGTATGTAGTAGCATACGCTAGTCTGATGCCCCTGAATATTCAGCAACTGCTAAACGGCTCTGAATATGTAAGTCAATTGAAGTTATGTTCTCTATATCTCCTAAAGGTGACATATGAAACGTCTGTAGCTGAGTAATTTCTGAGTGGGTTTGATGTGGAATTTACTAGTCGTTCTAAGAAATGATGGGAACGAAATAAGACTTGTACAATTATATCGGGACATTGACATAATTATACTACAGGGGGACGAGTTGAGATCAAAAATAGTCTCTTGAGTTCAACACATTCGAGAGCAATATTTTTTGAGTTGAAAACGTTATTAATTAAGGATAGAATAATTGTAAACTTTCTTTGTTTTCTTCTCCTCCACATGATATATAAATACCTACGGAAACTAACAACTTTGACGTTTATTGAGTGTTAACTTATTTTTGATCTAATTTATAATGAGTCAATTTCATTAAAACACACTTTAGAGGGAGTCAAAACCGGTTTATAACAGTTAACCGGTGACTCATGCTCTGCCGTACAGTGGAAATGATGGACGGTGATGGAAAGACGGCCATTTCAACATGTTTCTACCACATATATTGCTGGTAGTGCGTTACTGGTGAGGGGCTTGAGCCGACTAAGTTTACAATGTCACGTGACTTGCCACGTGAACTGAATTGCTCAGGGCTATGTCAGCGATATGGTGACCTACTAACAGACGTACGTTGCTAGTCGTACATCTTTATTTCGGAGTTGGCCTGAATGTAAAAGTAAAACAACTCCCTAAGTTTCATCGGACATTTGTGAAACACTCAGTATGCCAAAGAAGTCCGTGAACCGTCACGAGAACAGGGGCATGCAATACAAGGTATTCCGTCCAAACAACTGAGGCGTAGTGTTGTCCGCAGCGGGCGCCCATACGGATGCGAGGCACGATGTTTTCAATAACAACGTAGCTTTACACGTGCCACTGCACAGTGACGCTCGCATTCACGTGACAGTCTAGTGATGTCTGTTGCCAATAAAGTATTCTTATTTCAACGGCTGCCTCGTCTATTTAACGGTATTTAGTTACAATGTTTAACCCCCAAAACAGACGTAGTATGTTAAATACCCACTGTTGGAGATTAATAGCTTTTTTTTACTTACTTTTCTTTGTGATGGTGGTTCTTAAAATATATTTAGTTCCCACAAAACCGTAGACCAGTATACTGAATTTGTAAAAATAACCTCAGTCTGGATGTTATGCCATGTTTGTAATGTGCAGCTCATGGACTGCACTCGTCTGCGGAGAGCCGACACCTTGGTAACCAAGAGGCATGTTGGCATCATAGCGGCTTTTGGCATAGACCATGAGAGCTGAGATCAGGTTTCTGTACAAAGATGCTTGGAAAAAGTACAAAAGATCCGTTACACCTCCAATTAAGTATGCTGCTCGGCACTGCCACACAAAAGAGCCTGGAGACAATGAACCCGTACCGACCCGGCTCCGGACTCTTAATTTTTTTTCCTACATAGAGTAGGGTCTGCCGCTCCCTTAAGGAACTTTTTAGTAATTCCATAAAGTAACTCTTTGGCACTGCTTAAATCTTCCCCAAGGGACCAAATGCCTATGATGATAATTATGTTAAATTGTAGTTGATCAACAATCTGTTAGCTAACAATGATAAACGGTGATATGACGGGGAAATCGTTGGCAATCATTGCCAATATATTGAGGGAATGATCTTTTCACTGTGTAAAACATTATTATTGGTAATGGTATAACATATTTGGAAATATTTGACCTTTGGTTGTTTAAATTTGAAGAGTAAAACGATTGAGAAGAATTAACGGTTTAATGAATGCGCAGATTTTTATAAACTTTATTATTAAAAAAGAAATATTCGGCATTATCAAGCCAAGAAAACCATAGTAAACGGATTCCCAGAAAATTCTCTTCCTTATGAAATTTTCTTCTTTTAATTTAACCTCTGAAGGAAAAAATTGTGAGGACACTTAAGTGTATGCTTGAAACTGTTAATGCGGTGAGTAATGCTAGTGATTAAGCCCATTTCTCTCTTCGAAAGAAGTAACGTACCCTACAGTACAGGCTGCATTAATATTATTAATTTCAATTCTGTTAGATTTTTGGCTGTCGGAAGTGGAAATATCCCCAGCACTACTAAACGGTGATCCACTGCAACAGAGCATTGCAATGTAGCTAGAATTTTTATTCTATTGAATTCAACGGATCAGGAAGAAAACTCTTTTAGTTTATGTTAGTGCAAAACAATAACTATAAAAACAGGCTAAGTGCAAGTCGGACTTACGAACGTATTTAGCAAAACGTAGTTTTCCTTAACAAATTGTGATGCAGACTCCCGCATCCCACTTTGTTAATTATCAATTGTTATTTTACGAAATGTAATAACTGAGAAAACAAAGTAACTGTTACGTGCCAGCACTGGAACTTAAACCTGAGTCTTTTGCTTCCGAGAAGTTTTCTGTGGGCATAGGTTACATAAGGAAAACCTTATATAGTGGGCTACTCTATGCTTGATACTAAGATTGCTACTTTGGGATAGAGTTATACCAAAAAGTAACATTTCACCTTGTTTGGTTAAGAAACTCATTATTTCTTCTGCAAACATTGGGCGTCGTAGAAATTCACTTTAAAGAGATTGTTGTACTTATAAAAAATTATACCTTTAAGTGTTTCAAATCGATCATAAAAAACGTACATGATAAAAATAACATAGCATAACATTTACATGCAGGCACATATATTGCATCTGACACTAGGATACCCCGTGTAGTGGGAACCAGAAACAACGACATCATAAACATGTAAACAACCAAGACCTGGGGTTTTCTTTGTCCCCAGCCGGGGTTCGAACCCGGTGATAAAATCTGATAGTTCGTATTCATGAATAGAAAAATGCCTCTAAGTGCCACATTCCGTAATACTCTATACAGCTATATGGCATGAGAAACAAACTATATTCAAATTATTGAGCCTCCTGGTGACAATTAACAAAATACTAAGTCTATAAATTTCTGGGCGGCATCCAAATCAAGACCGAAAACTAGGTGGATGGGTGTCGATATCAACCCTTGTAAGTCTCCACTGCTGGAGCACGGGTCTCTTCATGAATCGCAAGAAGGTTAGGTCGCACTCCACCATGGGGGCCAAATCCGGGTTAGTGGATAGTAAGACAGTGGCGGGCCTTACTGTCAGAAGTTATCAAGCCGCCCATAAGACCTCTGACACGGCTTAACGACTGCCATTACATGACAGCTGGCACCACAGGCCACGAGCGCTATACTAGGCTGCGAGCACTACATGGGTAAGTACAGAAATACCTCAGTGAATGCGGAGCCTAAGTTCACGAATAGAGCTAAGTGGACAGAGAAAATAAGGAAAGTTAACCTCACCACTATTTGGGACTAAAGCTAGGAAGCGAGAGCTATATAGTGGTAATAATGCACTCGTTAAGCACAATTTTGTGTTTCAGTACGAGAACATTTTCAGTTTAAGCGTAAGCAGCCATTCAAAATATAATCAGTCTTACACGCCTGGTGTACTACGGACGCTACGCCACCGCTACGCCATATGGTACGACCGCATGCTACGAAATACGCTACGAATTTCAACCGCTACGGTGTTCGTTGATGTTTTCACTGCGATCGTTATGATAATTTTATTATTCCGTCAGAAAAGTAATATCGATAAAAGACGATAATATTTAATTACTGTATTGATTGTAATAACTGTATTCATTAAAAGGTTTTTACATTTTAAATTACAAAAAATAAGTTGACGTACGTTGGGGCTTTAGTATGTAAGTCTTAGATCATTGTAATCTTATCCGTATCATGTATATAAAAGAACCACCTAAATTTGGGTGAAATGTCAATATAACGTCATAGAACTCGTCTAAGAATTTCTCTTAAGTAGATAAATAAGGTATATAACACTTTATTGTACGTAAAAATAGAAATTACACAGATTATTTTTAACCTAAGAGTATTCTTAAAGAATAAAGAATAGAGAGCAATTTTACTACGTCTTATGTTCAGGTATCAAGTATTAATTGTACTTCAATTTACTTTAGCAAGAACTAGGACGCGCTGAAAATCAGCCCTGTGATGATGCATGCACTCACAGCAGAGCCCTATCCTTTTTATCACATATTGCCACTAATTTTTTGTCATAGTATTCATACGTTCTCTATTCTGTGTGCGATAAATAAATATTTTTCAATTTCAATTTCAACTAGCTCAATAGTACTCTTCATCCATAATTTTTTTCTTCCTTCGCTGATATTACTATTTCACAATCTTCTTAGCTTGTGAAACAGTAATATCAGCGATTATCAACTCAATTTATTAACAAGCTTGATTGAGTACATTTGTACATCTATTCCAGTGGCGTTTTTTTTTGTTGTCAACTTACTTGAAAATTTCGTAGAACTTTTGTTCTGTTATAAATCAAAAGCATCGAGATATATCGATCTCTGCAGAAAGTACATCTTATTATCTACGTCAAAGTGGAGTCATTGCTTGTGTTATGAAAATATCGCCTGAAAATTCGTTCTCGAAACAGATTAAATAAGACCGATGGCTTATCTAAAACAGCTTCATCCAGAAACAACCGTGACTTACTCCCAACTTAGAAACTTTATTTCTTTAACGAAAATGTAGATGATAAATTGATGATATTGCATCCTCAAAAAGTCAACGAAGTTTATTAATTAACTGAACAGATTAAACAATGAATATAAACTTAAAATCCAACTGGTTAGCCGGTCGCTAAGAAATTATTAATAAACTATAGACACTATAATCTTAACAATTAGATTCTAAAGATAAATTAACTAATCTAGTCGAAAGCTTCTATGTACCAGACAATAGAATGCCTGCGCTTAAAAATCCATAATAATTTACGAGGAAATTTCAAAACCGACTGTCAAAAGTGAAGTAGCGATACTCGCAAGCGTAAGTTGAGATAGCCTGCAGTAGACAAAGTCAAAATAAAAAATATCATTATAGAAACATAATACTTACTGAATGTCAAAGCTATTTCCAATAAGTGGATTATGAGGAGAGGAGGCTAATAAAGAAATTCCAGATTTTTTTTTCCAAATAGGTTTTACTGTACTTAATGAAATTCAAATTGCAGGACATGCCCCTGCACTATAGATATACAAGATTTGATGATTGTACTTTTTATTCGTATGTTTGAAATATTAAATTTTTCCTTAGTGTTCTTTTTTATATTTATTTTTAATCATGTCACTCTAATAGAAAATATTGTGATTCTTCTTAACCTAAGTGCGACCTTAACAAATGCAAGTACAAAATTAGCCTAAGCTGACATTGGAGACGCTAACTGATGTTTCATTACACAAAAATATTTTTTTTAAATTTAAACACAACGTCACCGTTTGTAATTTAGTTTTAGTCAATATTTTTTTGCTCTCATTCTGAAAATTAGCGCTGGCCAGTGTTGCATGCATCTCCGGGCAACATATTGCTGAGCATGGCTCCGTTTACCAAAACCTTTAGGCTGCAATATTTTTTATAAAAGTTTTAAAAAATAAACTTATAATTATCTTTACTCATAATTAACTAATATTGTTGTTTTTTCGGAAATAAATGTAGTTCACTTTCACTTTCAAAGCGACATGCCGCTCGTAAAAAGGGTAAATAAACTAAACAAAGAAAAAAAATCAGTCATGTCTCATAAATATGAAATGTTTCTTACTTTGCTATAGATTAAGTAAAACTGATAGAATTAAATGTTTCTAATTTTAGTTTCAAAACATCTATCCAGAAAATATTGCTCAATCCCATTTTAGTTTAAATATTGTGGGAACTTTGTCTCCCACAAATATTAAACAAGCGAATGAATCCGTTTAGTTTTGTTACGTATTGTACAGTCAAAGTCCTCTTTTTCTGCAGTATAGTACCACAAGGCATTAAAAAAAATCTATCACGAACAACTCCGCATAGTTTGTCCGTGAAACTTTATTAGTGGTAGTATCGAAAATTAATACAATTTACTACATTTGATTAAGCACAATACATCTTGTTAATAAAATTACAGCAGTTTTTATAATGCTTTTAAGTGCAAGTTATTAACTAACACAAACAAAAAGTCAACCTTACTCTTTAATTTCTATACCTTTTTTACAAAGTATACAAGGACACTTATTTCATCGTATAAAAGTTTGACGCTCGCGTGAAACCATAAGGTTATTACTATCGGTCCTTTTGCATATACTATGTGGTCAGAACACCTCGCTGTCTCAATAAGGGCGGATGACAAACGAGCGGCGCGATGACGAGGCGGACTCAGATATAGACGTTCCCAAAGGGCCGACGTGCAATATATCACCCTGCATCCACGGTACGCTCCACAAGCACCCACAAATCTTGCGACCGCTCTTAGGCCTCAAGTTGCACACCAAATCCTGATGGAAATTGACGATTCCTGTTGGATTTAGCACAGCATACGACGAAATCGTTCAGGATTTGATGCAAGTAATATGGGAGCAGTGTATACAAATTTTGGGCGTAAACTCTGGGCAACCCAAATTACTCTCTAAGCTCATATGTAATAACTGTACAGTTAACTAACCAGGTGACTGTCTGGTGTAGTCTGAGTGGATGTGTGTGTCTTTGTTTGGTCACTAATTTGTCATGAAATTTATCTACTGTACGCGAATGTTAACAATAACTTAATAATTATAATTTATTTTGTAAAACTCTTAGTCTTCATCTTCTTTGGTCCCTTTACTTCTTCATGGAGTCTGGGGCTGACAGAAGGGCATAAAACAAAAAAAAACACTTACTTCATCCTAATTTTACAATAGGGTTTTCACTTAAATAATGTTTCACATAAATATTAGCTTCTGTAGCTGTGCTAGCAAAAGCCTGTGTTACAGTAAACAGTGCCAATTTTTGCAATGGTACCTATCTATTTATTGATTGGATCATTGTTGTAGTTGGCTCAAGTTTTATGTTTAACAATATACGGCATGACGGCTGTTGGTTCCAGCCGTTATGTAATGACAGTCGCTAAGCCATGTCAGAGGCCTTTTGGGCGGCTTTATAACTTCTGACAGTAAGGACTGCCACTGCCTTACAATTTTTCATCAAGCTAGTCTTGGCCCCGCGGTGGAGAGTGACCAAACTTTCCTGCGTTCAATGAAGAGACCCGTGCCCCAGCTTGGGGATACAAGGGTTGATATGGATATCGCTACAAGAGTAAAAACCAAAACTCAAAATTTATATAAGAAAAGCAAAAAATTTTAGTAAGTGTAGTAAGTAGTGTTAAGAGTAAGTACCTCTCTGTGTATGTGTTAACAGTACATGAATTTACTATATAAAGATGCTATAGTACAAAAAATAGTAATTTGACCTTAAAATATTTGTGATCAAGTCACCCGTTATAGTCAATTATTCGTATGCACGCCGTATAATTGGATATGTTCGTGATGTGCTGTAGTTTTATTCGACTTAATTACATTATCTATAATGGAATCCAGTGGAATTCCATTCTCTTTATTTTATAGATATTTTTCATGAATATGAATGAATCGTGAAATAATAAACAAATTTGCGAATAAATTCCCAAACGCTTTTTATGTAGATAATATTCGCGTAGATCAACCTTTTTGTCATAATATCCTTTTTTGGTAAATATGGGGTGAAATAAACCCAGTGAATGGTAAATATGGGGATGAAATTTGGTCACCCCCACATTAACCATTCACTGGTAATTGTATTGATAGCTGCTCCAGAGTACAAGTAGGTAAAATAAAAGACTTTAGATATCAAGATCGAAAACGCAGGTTATGACGAATAAAGAAGCTGATTAATATAGCTGTAACAATTCTGAATAATGTCTTTTTGGTAAAACGTAATTTTTATTATAACCGATAACTAATCGCATTATATTTATCAAGTGAATTAATTAGTCATCCAGGACCACGGACTTGAAAAAGTGCCGAAACGTCGGTAAATTGTAAAAATGTAATAAACGAGCATAAATCCCTATAAAAACAGTTTTAATCAAGTCAATTAAATTAATTTTTCACTTTAAACGTTTCATAATGTTATGTTTTATGACATATACAATTTTCTATTTCTTTCTATCATTCCCAATATCTAATACATAAAAAAATCGTTTCTAAGTCTTTGTTATCGAACTCCTCCGAAACGGCTTCGCAGATTTTTATGAATTTTTGTGTATATTTGAAAGGTCTGAGAATAGGCGAAGACTAATTCGATATTGATAGACAACCTTTCCATTATGGGCACTACCCCCCAATGATGGCACAACCTTGCGCTATGGCGCTCATTAGGGGAGGGCTATGTCCAGCAGTGGACTAATTTAAGTGGTAATTAGCCAGTTTCGGCTAGGTCTACCTCACGATGGGCTGGTTGAGAGAGCGGAATGGGAGGTGAAGTGAATGGACTTACTTGGTGATGGATGATGGATGATGGCTCGCTTTAGCTGTTGGGCAGATGATGAGCGGTGATGGCTGAGCTGATGCGTCCAGCGTACGGAGAACACTCCTGCACTGTTCATTTATAGTCTAATATTGTCAATATATTGTTCTTTGAGCTTATCAAGTTTCTTGGTCACCAAATGTCTATCACATTACGATAATTCAAGCACTTATCACGCGCGTATATCACAGTGCGAATGTGTATGCAGATGGATGGATAAAATAGTAGCGAGCGACGGCACCGGAACGACATAATAATGAACAATGAGTGACCACGGATTTATGATTACGTCGCGCGATCGATTCTCGCGCGAACATGTAGCCGGAAGAAGAACCTTTACGGGGTCAGAGCGGTTAAAATAAGAATTTTCTGTTTCTAAACATATTGAGATCTAGTATTTCTTAATAATTCGTAATAGTCATACATTGCGAAATAAGGTAATTACGTTTTACATAATAAATAATCGCGATTAATATATAACTACATTTAGAATTGTGGTAGTTAGCGATGGTGGCCCAGTAGGTAGAACCAGGTTCTATCCTCAATGCCAGCATGTACCAATGATACTTTTTAAATTAAAAGTTACGTTTATTTGCCAATTTAGTGACAATACCACACGTTAACTGTGAAGAAAGAAATCGTGAGGTAACCCGCGGCTTCGTTGGCTCTGAACGAATGACTTGTCTTTCCTGTGGGCTAGGCCAACTATGCTGTCAAGATGATATAGGTGGTCGGCAGGCCAGGCACTGTCCAGTCCAACTGGGCTCTTCACCCATCTGGTGTGAGTGAAGATGCCACTGGTCTCTGTATAAATCATCTCATTCGATATCAACCCTTATATGTCCCCACTGCTGGGGCACGGGTCTCTTCCTGCATCGCAGGAAGGTAAGGCCATCCTCCACCACGGGGGCTAAGTCCGGGTTGGTGGAGGATTGTAAGACAGCGGCGAGCCTTACTGTCAGAAGTTATCAAGCGGGCCATAAGGCCTCTGACATGGCTTAACGACAGCCATTACATGACAGCCGGCACCAACGGCTTAGCGTGCCTTGCGAAGCACAGAAGCGCTCGGAAAAATGCCACTAGCGGTAGTCACGGGACGGTCACCCATCCTGCACCTGACCGCGACTGTTGTTGTTTACGCAAGTGATTGATTCCAATCACTCGATTCGGTTAGCCCA